>OZ002731.1:39011450-39043608 GCA_963924305.1 Polygonum maritimum | reverse complement strand
CCCCATTTACCTTTCTGTTTTTTGCAGAAAGCTTCCACTACCATTGGGGTTATATTTGATTGGTTGTCCGAGTCGAATGTTAGTTTATTCCTACAGAACCATATGCTTCACCATATTCCAACTAGGTCTTCGAATTCCTTCAAGTTTATCTTGGATTTTATTTCTTCTATAATTTCTATTGTTTTTTTATTATCTGGATTTATGCTTCCAATAATTCTGGATGTATTACTATTGACGGATTTACTTATAACTTCTGTTGCCATCTGGCATTTCATAAAGAGGTGGTATGAGTCTTCATGCGTGTTCGAGCCAAAAACGCATCCCTGAGGGACTCCAATGTGATTTGCAGCAAGTCTAGCTTTTGTAGGTAAGCCATTCCGGCAAATTTTCCATAGGAAGTTTTTCTGTTTTGGTGGCACTTTTAGTTTCCAAATCCATTCAAGGTCTTGAGATGTATCATTTTTGTTTTTATGGATCCAATCCACCGTAGCCTGGGTCGAGAACCATCCGTTCCTACTTGGTTTCCAGTATAATCTGTCTTGGACGTTCGTTTGTGGGATTATTATTTGGGATATTATGTCCACTTTATCTTGTTGGACAATTCTTTTTAAAAGCGGAATGTTCCAAGTTTTATCATCTCTTATGTATTTACTAACTGATTCCTCCATGTCAGGAGGATTTGCAAAGTTATTTCTTATTGTGATCCAATTGCTCCTTTAATCCAATTTAGTTATGGTGCCGGTTCAAATAAAAACTCAATTTATCCTAAAAACTAAAAATGAATAGGAACCGTCCGATTATGTGGATGGACGGTCTTGATTAGAAGGTTTCTCCTTTTATCCTTTAAAGGCACGGGGGCATTTTTGTAATTTCATTTTGCCCCCAACCCAACACCTTCAACGTATTCTCTTTTCTCCTTCAACGTTCACCGGTGGTCTGCCGTAGCCCCACCGTCGCCTCCGACGCAACCCACGTCGGCGCCGTCTGTCCCTCGTCCGCCGGCCACCGTCACCCTTCAGCTTCAATTCCTAACTAGCCGTCTAGATCGCAACTCAGCCCCGCTCGTCTGTAGATCCTGGCATCGAGCCGAGTTGCGGACCCTTCAGCTTTAATGTCTTAGTTTTTATGAGCAACAATGGAGGCAAAGAAGGAGGTGGGCGGGGCGACGTCACTTTTGGTGCCAAGCGCACTTGAGCTGGCGAGGAGCAACGCCCTTGCAAACATCCCGGAGCGCTACCTTCACGACGGCGTTGAGCCCTCTTTCGCCGGCGCTCATCCGGAGTAGCTGCCCGTCGTGTCCCTCGATTCCTTGCTTCAAGACGATCTCGCCGAGTTCGCCAAGCTCCATCACGCCTGCGCCCAATGGGGATTTTTCCAGTTTTTGTATCGCTTGTTGTTAGAGCAGATCACCCAACAAGTGCTTGTTGGTGATTTTAGTGTCATCAATCGTTGATCCCTGAGGAATTAGTGATGGTTCCTGAGGGATCAATGACCTTTTAGTGTTATCAGGGTTCGTGACGACTTTATGAGGTTCCATTTAGCTTATCACAAGTTTGGGGGTGTGGAGTACACGCTTGTGTAAGTATATTTGGGATCTAGTGGGAATATTAAGGATATGTTACTCTGGGATCAGTAGTTTAAAGAACAAGAGTTCTGGTGGACTGGTACCAATGGGATCAGTCTTTTAACGGTTTGAATATTGGTCACGTGGGTTAACTGCCAATATAGCCGTTGTGTAACTACTTGAGTAACCTCCTTTTATGTATGGTTTCAGATGGGCCACGTGTCTCTCCAAGAGAGAGCCGTTGGAGGCAAAGGATCAGCAGTAACCGCTGGTAACCGCCCTTATAACCGCCCATAACTTGTAGAAACCGCTCCCTAGACTTTCCTACGCCCTATATAAGGCTAAAGGAAGATGAAGTCGGGCTGGTTAGAGAATCTCTCTCAAAATTCAACATAGTCGAAGTCATACATCCATCATACATCATTCTATAGTTTGATCCTTACCACAAGCCTTGGAAAGGATCAGCAGATTTGTTTTATCTCACTTCAGATTTTGTGGATTCCCTAAGGCTTATAAGGGGCAAAATTCTGATTTCGGAAAGTGATTACACGACTCAAATCTTATCCGAAGACAGACATCATTGATTGTTCCCCAGGTGTTCTGCATTGAAGTGAAGACGGGATCAACAGACGCAGCAGAGCTCGCTGGATCAACGCAGGGATCAACACCAGAATCCAACAGTGCTCGACGAAATGTCTGAATGAAGAATATGTATGATTTTTTATTTTGTGCATTTAGCTGGTGAGCCATGGGGTGAGCACTGAGCTTATTGAGCGGTTTAAGGCGGAGAGCAAATGGTTCTTCGAGTTGCCCATGGAAGAGAAGAGCAAGTACTGGCAAGCTCCCGGCGATGTCGAAGGATTCGGGCCTAAGTTTGTGGCCTCAGAGGACAAGAAACTCATCTGGGCTGATGAGTTCTTCGCCACCATTCTCCCTCTGCAACTCAAAAGGCCCCATTTGCTGCCCATGTTGCCGTGCCTGTGTTCGAACCTAGTGGACAGTCTTGTGTTGGTTTTCTTGAGCTTATATTGACTTCAAGGAAGATTACCTATGCTTCTGAGGTTGACAAAGCCTACAAAGCGTTTGAGGTCTGTTCTTTGCTGCTTCTTTTGTCTTTCTTTCTTTCTTAAAGGTATGGAAGTATGTATGACCATGATCTTACATTAGGCTCATCCATCTAAGCTTCTACTATTTGAAAAGTTGTGAGCAGTTTTGTTATCCAAGTAGTCTTTAAATTTAGTTGTATGATCAGACTTATACATGTGTGTTTGAAGTGATTTTTATGTATTGGATTCGCCCACCGTGGAAAGTTCTCCAACAGGCTCTACAACTTCAGCCCGTCGAGAAAGCAAGACCCGACCCTGAACCAGAATTACGCAACGATCCTGAAGAGGATGTGTTCAAGGGTGGTGGACCCATGTATCGCCATCAACATGGACCCCATGACCCCAAGGAAGTTCGTCAATGTCCACTTCAAGAATCTCATGAACGGAATGGGACTTTTCACTTCCCATCAGGTGCTTTTCCAAGACAGGAGATCAAGGCCCCTTGTTGTTGATTGGGCCAATAATGGGCAACACTTCAACCAGGCGTTTGTTAAGGCAATCACCAATTTGGGTCGGGTCGGAGTCAAGACTCCCAGGAACGGTAACATCCGACTCAAGTGCGACGCCTTCAACTAAGACATTGAAGCCTGATATGTGATTCTTTGTTTTTGATAAGCTTAATTATAGGCCATATCTAACAACAGAAGGTAGAAAGATTTGAGAGATTTATCTAGTCTGCGATCATGGTCTTCTACTTGATTATTTCAATATTTATTAGAATTCTCGAAAGTGATTTTTACTTGTTGAATTCGATGTATTGCTCTAGAATGAAACAAATTGTGTTATGATCCTATGTACTAGATCGAGCTATTTTCTTCCTACAAATTAAATGTAAGAAATTTCAGGGGAACAACAAAGTGTTTCAATTACCTGCCATTATGTCCTCTGGATTCTTTTACTTTTATGTGTTTAAAGCAATATGTGAATTCATTCTTGTTCAGGTTGTGAATCTAAAAAGCTCGGATGAACATTATATAGCATACTTGCCAATACTAGTACTACATAAATCAATTATAGCATGAACTTTTGTCATAACATTCTGATCAACAAATTTGGATGGTTTAGTTAAACAAATGGCTCCTAATCTATCTCTTGTGTGAATATTATACTCAAATATGTAAACGCACATCTAAAATATAATACATGAACATGATACTCAAATACGTGAACATTATACTCAAATATGTGAACGTACATCTACAATATGTGAACATGATACTCAAATACGTGAACATTCTATTCCAATATGTGAACGTACATCTAAAATATGTGAACAGAGACATCACATTTTTATTTGAGTTAACATTGTGTTATTTGATATGTGAACCATGTAAAAAAGGTATGAAATATATGAACACCCGCATGAAATATGTGAACATAGGCATGAAATTTGTGAACAAAGACATTAAATATGTGAACATATAGATATATGAAATATGTGAACAGAGGCATGGAGTATGTGAACAGAGACAAGAAATATGTGAACGGGATTAATCTGCATTCATGTACCATCTTTAATAATACGTGAACCATGACGTAAAATATGTGAACAACCTCATCAAATATGTGAACATCCAAAGAAAAAACGTGAACATGAAAACGGACATAATAAACTATTTCACATATTTAAAATTCAAGGGTCATATAGTGCCTGAACTTGAATGTATTAGAAATTTAACAATCAACTTTTTTCTCTATCTCTACTTGCTATCTCCATCGAATTATCTTACAAATGCAGCAAAGCTGCATTTGTTTTCACTATAACCCAACTTGTCATTTTATAATTTTATATATAGAGAAAGATCATGCTTTATAATTGTGCAAATTCGAAAGCTTTACATATATGTGTGCAACAATTTGACAACATTAATCTGAACATACATCTAAAATACGTGAACACAAGTAATTCATATGTGAACGTACATCTAAAATACATGAACATGATACTCAAATACGTGAACATTATACTCAAATATGTGAACGTACATCTAAAATACGTGAACATGATACTCAAATACGTGAACATTATACTCAACTATGTGAACGCACATCTAAAATACATGAACATGATCAAAGTCATAAGGTGAACCCTAACTACTTACAAAATATTGTTTCTATGTCTAAAAAAACATAAGTAAAAAAACACCATCAAATATGTAGTCAGCCCTATACTAACTTCCTAATACGTTCTAGATCACATCGACTTCCTATTTTACCCATCCTCTACCGGCTAATGCCTATCTATTGATTTCTTCTTTTTATCAACCTTCTCCCTCACTTCCATTGTCCTTGTTCTGTTTTGTGGAGGAGCGATTTCTTCATCTGAACATAAAAAAAACATACATGATGATCAAATAATGTTCAACAACCATAAAAAAAATAAAAGAAAAAGAAGAAGAAGAGAGAATCATCATTTTTTAAAAGAGGAAACAAATATGTGAACATCTTAATAAAACAAGTGAACATGCTTAATCTGAAAGATTACCATTTTTATTTGTGAACAAATGCATAAAATATGTGAACGTAATATATAAATACGTGAACACGATAGATAAATATATGAACGCGTTATATGTCGCATAAATAAGTATAAATAAGAAGGGAAAATCAGCATGTTTTATATCAAGGGTATGATAAACTAGTTCAACTAGTTCAAATTGAGCCAATTTATAATTACAAGCATTTTATTTCTAATTGGTGTTGATCCATATGTGATCATACATACAAATGATGATAAATTAATGTCATAAATGTTTTGGTCACCATTCACAACCACATATAATACACAGATGATCAATCAGCCTCTCCTAATAATAAAGATTCTTGGTAATAAAACTCAATAGTAATGGGGAAAAGATTACGTGGTTCTTTGCATCCTTGTTTAACAATGGATCTGAAAGCATTTATACGAGAGCAACTTCTACACAGGTGATTGATCAAGTGATTATTTTAAACAGGTATTGAAAATGCTGGCTAGAACTTGCATTGATTTTCCTTGGCTCGTTGTTTGATAGTCCCAAAGATCCAAATAAAACTAGAAGCCTAACTTCTCCTTTCTTGAACTTTTTATCTAATCAGCTAGACGTGGCAGGCTTTTGGAGGTAGCCAAGTAATCAATTGCAGGTTCATAGAAGGATAGAAACCAGATGCATAGACATGTTTCGTAAAGAAGCTGTCACAAAAACACAGTAAGCTGAGGATCATCCCCTCCCAAATCAATCGGTTTTATCAAATTGAAAATTTGAAACAAATTTTACATATCTGGAAAACGAAAATAGAAATTGAAGATAAAGAGAGGAGGAAGAGTTCATCTGGACTGCAGATCCGCCATGAATCGTCTATCTGAGGGCCGTCAGGAGAGGTCGCCTAAGGCGTCGACACCGGCCTCGTCAGAACTCGCCGGTTGACGGCGAAGTATAGATCCAACGCCGACAGAGTATTGGACAGCCTCTGGCCGCCTTCTTCGTTGAAACCAAACCCTAACTCAATGGATCCCTTCAAGGTTGTCGACTCCCCACCGTCGGACATATCCGTGAACTCGCCGCCGATCGATTCGTCAACGGAGGAATCCTCTCCGACCTCCTCTGATTGCTGGCGGTGAACAAGCGAAGTAGATAACACGCGAACACGAAAGGAACCAAGAACAAGCGCCTCTTCTGTTTATGGACGATTTTGCCCTTAAAACTTTATATACTTTCAAAACTGCCACCGCATCACTTTAAAACCCCATTTCCTTGTTTAGCTTTTTATTTTAATCTGAACCGTAGATTCTTCGAATCTAACGGTTGTTATTTATTTACAGTTTATATTTACAGTTTATATCTTAAGAGAGATTTGCACCAGAATCAGCCTCGTTAGTTATAACAAATTGTTTAGCGCAAATTCAAATGCATACACATTTTACTGAAACAAGTGTAAGAAATAAGGAGGTCTTGTTTGGTTGGATTCATTAGTAGTAGATGTTTGCTATAGATAATAACCTTGATTATGATCTATGTCCAAAAGTATGTACAAGGTGGATGACCATCTACACGACCAATAGGTTTCCTTTTCTCCCTTGATCATAGGTAGTATTGCTTGCATCCAAAGATTCAAGATAACAACATCCATCAAAAAGAAAAACTAACATATCAAAAAGAACAAAGAGGATGAACTAATAGACCCGACCCGACCCGCTATCTGGACACCATCATCGCTTTACAAACAAAAGGATGGGCCAAAAGCTGGTGGGCCGTCCACCGCTTGCCGGCCTCCTTCTCAAGACAGCACGTCACAAAGCTCTTGAACTCATGGGACGCCTCCTCGGGCAGGGCGGGCGGGTCCCCGAAACAGATGGAGCACATAAGGCTAGCCCAATCGGGCCTCTGACCGGGCGTCAGGAGCGGGAAGTGGCCCAAATAGAGCTCCAACAGGGTGAGCCCCAGGCTCCATATATCCCCCGCGTAGCCGTCGTAGTTGGGGCCGTACGTATCCGGGTCGAACCGCTCGGGGCTCATATATGCGCACGTGCCGACGTATGAGTTGCAGGGGTCAAGCGAGCGGGCTATGATCCGGCTGACTCCGAAGTCGGCGATCTTGACCTCGGATTTGGCGTTGACGAGGAGGTTGGAGGGCTTGATGTCGCGGTGGACGATCTTCTTGGAGTGGAGGTAGGCGAGGCCGCTGAGGACCTGGCGGGCCACGGCGGCCAGGCGGGGCTCCGAGAAGGGGCCGTGGCGGCGGAGCTCGGAGTCGAGGGTGCCGGCGTCCATGTACTCCATGAGGATGGCGAGGTCGTCGTCGGGGAGGGTGAGGACGTGGTGGCAACGGACTATGTACGGGGAGTCGGTTCGGCGGAGGATGTCGCGCTCGCGGAGGGTGCGGCGCCGGAGGGCCGGGTCGGAGCTGCAGTGGACGGTCTTGAGCGCGTAGAGGGCGCCCGTTGAGCGGTGCTCGACCTTGTAGACGGTGCCGCCGTTGCCGTGGCCCAGGACGCACAGCTTCTTGTAGTCGGAGAGGGCGGTGGCGGAGGTGGTGGTGGTGGTGGTGGTTTCCGATGAGGGAGGGAGGGGGAGGGGGAAGGCGCGACGGTGGATGAGGGTTTCGGCGGGGAGGCGGAGTTTGAGTTGCCGGCGTTCTCTCACGAGTGCCATGGTTGTCTGTGGGTTTTGGATTGAGTTGTTTGTTGTTTTTTGAAAGTTGGTACAGTTGGGTATGTATATATTAGTGGGAGGGGCTTAGTGAGGAGGGGATAGGGGAAAGAATGGAGCTGTCACGTGGATTAATTGAACCAGTAGAGAGTTGTGGGGGGAAAGGGGCAGGAAACGTTGCAAATGGGAGCAAGTGGGAGACGGGGATGGGTTTAGGTGGCGTGAAGGATTAGATATAAAGGTTTGATATTGGAGCCCACTTCACTTGATTAGGACGGTTTGTATTGTTTAGGTTTAAGCTACACGTAAGCGCCTCTTTGTTAATTAATTGGGTTTAGCTATAGATGTATCCTTCTGATAATAATAAAAAAAAAGCTATAGATGTATCCTCTTCCTTGTTGAATAAAAAATGACCCGTAAATCTTAACAACCTGACCTCGATCATTTGAACGCACACTTGAAATAAGTGAGAACCCAAACACCACCAAACTAACCCGATTGATTAACATGCTTAGATTTAGATATAAGCTCCCAATAGTTTATAGTACTATATGTGTGATGTATGGACAAATATGTTACGGGGCCAGGCGGCCGACAAGTGGAGAGTGGGACAGTGCCCATCCCAATTAAAAAGTCACAAACAAGTGCCCAATTTCGGAAAGCGACCAAATGTGGGGGCTGCTAGCTAGTGCTAGCTGCCACCCTGGTTCTTGCTGACGTCGACGCTGACGCTGACGCAGACGCCATATTTCACAAAAGTTGTTCAGGAAAGTACGTAAGAGCAAGGTTGTTAGGATCGGGATCCTTGAATCGTAGGATCGGATCGGTGGGATCGTAAGATCCTATTAAACTGATATGGTCTTAAATAATTCAACTTCAATATATATTACATATCAATTGTTGAGGCCCGAAAACACCGATAGGAGTATAACGCGATGAGAGCACCAAATTAGATCTCAACCGAGTCAACGGACGAAGGGATGGAAAGTATGTGATCGCTAGTATGCAACGCGATGAGGGTAGTGTGAAGGATCTTTTTTATTAGCCGTGGGATTACAACAATGGACAGATGGTTTCTATCGCGCTTAGGTGTATCGGGTTACAACAGTGATCTTTAGCTCGAGATCTAGTGTATGTGGTTCGCGAGTTTTTCGATCCTCGTTCTGGTGCATTGAGCTCGCTATTTATAGGGGAGGCTCGAGCTGGGCTGGAGCGAGCTACCGATGTGGGACGGGTGCCGCCCAAGTACGTGTCGCTGTATGGTTGGCCCCTGGGGCGGCAGCCGCGGAGCTGGCCAATCAAAGGCTAGGATGGGACGTCGCCGCCCACCGCTCATCCGATGGGACGTTGCCGCCCACCCACTTGCGTGGATGGGACGTGGCGATGAGCGCGGTGAGCGCAACCCCGGGGCCGGGTCTCCGCTTTGTGAGGAGTCTGCCTCGTAAGGAATCGTTGACCTGGGCGGCGGCGTATCCAATCGCGATGGCGGTAGAACTTAGGGCCGGACGCCCGCTTGAGAAGTCTATACTTTGGCTATATTTTGTTTTGGTAGGGTGCATTACCGCGTTGACGGTTCCTGGTATCAACACAACCCCATGGACCGGGACTCGACACCCTTTTGAGGACGGGTCCAAAGAAAGTACCCCGAACCGGAAAACGTGGTGTGGGGAACGCGCTATTGTTTTGGAGATGGACGAGCAAACGAGGGCGTTTGGGACGAGAAAAGTGGCAATGGAAGTCGTTGAGCCGTCATTTTTACGGGCCGATGCAAGACGAAGCCCATTTCCTCACTGGCCCGCCGAGATTTCGAACAAAAGGAGCGGTTCCTCCCTTCGTCTCCCTCATTCCGCAACTCTCATTTCGAAAACTCTCTTTCGCCCTCGAACTCGCCCACTGCTCTCGTCGACCGGAAACCGCTCTTACGCCAGCGACGCCGCTCGTCACAAGCTTGCCTCCGCCTCCTTACGACCACGAGGTACGCCCTTCTTCTTTCTCTCCCTCTCTTTTTCTTGTTTTCTGGGTTTTCTGGGGATTTTTTTTGGGATTTTTCGGGGTGCATCCCAGTTCCAGCGGCGGCGCCGCCGCTAGGTACCGCTGTTGCTTGGGGTGGTGGAGGGCGACGGATGTCCCCGACCCAGCCCCGGTCCGGATTCGGCCGTGGCCGCCCTCTCGTGCCCTGGGTGGCGGAGTGGCCGGACAACCGTGGGAGGCGAAAACGCCGTGGGAGGCGAAACGCCATGGGAGGCGAAACGCCATGGGAGGCGAAGCGCCATGGGAGGCGAAGCGTCGTGGGAGGCGAAGAAAACGCGCTCAGCGCGACGTCCCGCCAACGTCCCGTCGCCTCGGCCCATTCCTGGAGACGCGTGTTGAGAACGGCGGAATGTTCCTCTGACACATCTTGCGCGCCCCTAGGCCTTTTTCGACAGGGCTTCCTGCCCTATTGCGATATGACACCTGCCCGTGGTTGGGGTACCGTCCTTTTTGTTTTTACTTGCCCTTCTTGCCCATGAGCTTGTTCATTGTGTATTTATCGCGCTACATGCTTCTCCTTTTTTGTTCTCTTCCCTGTGCATATTATCTCCTTTTTTCCTTCCTCCAGGAGCCTCTTTGCCTCCGTGCCCTGGATTTGGGGTTTTCCAGCGACTCCTGCCCTTCAGGCGTGGATCGCGGTGACAGGATAGCGAACTGGGACGACTTCTACGCACCCGACCCCTCGCTTGAATACCGGGAGATGTCCGCGAGCGACTCCCAGAACAACTTCCGTGAGCCCGTCGGCCTGAGCAAAAGCAACCCTACCACAGTGTCCGCCGCTCGCACCCGGAGTGCCTCGTCCTCGCGATCGATGGCCCGATGCGCGCCCTACAACCCCCACGACGAGGCTGGTGACAAGGCATCCACCTCCGGGACCGCGAGAAGCTTTCCCTCGCGGTACCTGACGCGGGTCAAAGCAGAGATCCCCCGCTTCCGACAGACCAGGCCCGAGCGCCTGGCCGAGTATGAAAACCCGACGACGCTGGCGAAGGGCAGCGCCTCCATCCTCACTCTCGAGGAACTGGATGTCATCGCGTCGGAATACCCCTGGCCGGCCGGGGTTGAACTCTTGCTACCGCTCGACGGGGGAAACAGTTTTGCTGTTTATGAAGCGGGTGTCGTCATGTACGCGGCGAGCCTTGTTGCGGGTTTTAGGGCCCCGTTGCCGCGCTACGTCGCGGAATTCTTGTTTCACTACGATCTTGCCCCGGCCTCGATGGCGCCCAACTGCTGGAGCGCCATCGCGGCATATCACATGCGATGTCTCGAGCTGAGGCACCCTCCCTCCGTGGAGCATATGCTACAGATTGTGACGGTAAAGTCGGACAGTAGGGGCATCGTGAACTTCAGCCTGACGCATTGCAACCTGCTGATCACTCCTTCCAACGTCGGCCCGAAGTGGAAGGAGAGGTGGTTTATTGTCCATGACTTCTCGGGCAACGAGCTGTTTTGCCCCATTGTCCCCGACCGGTTCCGCCCTCACAAGCGTAAACGCGGTGAGTCGAAAAAGGCCGCCGCGGCGAAGAAGGCCTTCGCCGCGCCTTTTAAAAGGGAGCAAAGTGTTTGGATAACACAGGAGCGTCTTGAACGCGCCGGGCTCAGTCTGAGGCCGGCACCGTCCCGGGAAGACGTGGTGCCCGAGGGCGAGGGTATTCCTATTTTCTTTGAGGACTTAGTCTTGTTTTATCGCATGCTTTATTAGTGTTTTGAACGCATTTAGTCTAAACGTTCGTGACTTGTTTTTGCAGATATGGATGTATTTGACGTTCTCACCGGCACATCCGCCGCGACGGTCTCTGGCGCGTCGACTAACGCCAAGCCCGGGGGCCAGAAGGGGGTCACCGCGAAGGGCACGCCCGGCCCAAAGGGGAAGGACCTCCCAGCAGACAAGAAAGGCAAACGCGTGCTGGGGGACGCCTCAAAGCGCAAAGGTGCGGGGGACGCGGCCGACGCCGAGGGCGTGGCTGCCAAGAGGTCTAAACGGGACTTGGCCCGCGTCGAGGACCAACCTCCCGAGCCCACCGCGAAGGGTCCTGCCCAGATCACGACGGGCACCGGGAGTCGCCGCCATTGGTCCCGAAGGGCCGAGGTGGCGGGTTTCGCCTGCTCCGGGCCGGCGTGGGGTACCTTCAACGAGGGCCAATATTCGTACGAGGAGGAGAGGGAATGGTTCGGCACCCTCAGCGCGGCGGAGATCGGAGGGGAGTGCATGAAGTACGGCCATATGGTATGTGACCTCCTTGCTTATTGATGCCGACCTCTTATATCCCTCACTCGTGCTAGTAATATGCTTTTATTTGCAGGTCAACGCGTGGCTGAACTACCTCCCCGACCGTTTGTGCGTTGCGGAGGCCAATTTGGAGGAGGCGACCAAAGCCAAGGAGGCGGCCGAAACAACCCTCGCGGAGGTACGCGCGCAAGCGGAGCGGGACGCCTCAGAGCTTGAAGCGGTCAAAACCCAACTTGCCGCGACCAAGAAGGAGGCGGCGGGGCTCAAGGCGACGTGCGCGAAGCAGCGGCGTCAATTGGAGGAGGCCCAGGCCAAGGCCGAGAACGCGGTTCCCGAGTTCCTCAAATCGCAAGAGTACATGGACCGTCGCGTTGATGATGCGAGAACGGTCCAAGCTCTTAGTGCAGTCACCGCGGCCCTCCAATACGTTGAGAGGTATAAGGTGAAGTACTTCGCCCCCGACCTCAAGTGTAAGATGGGAGTGGTTTGGGAGGATGGGGTGGCGAAGCCACCGCCGGGCGTCGAGCAAGACAACGCGGAGGGAACTGATGCCCCGCGCGCCAATCCTGAACTTCCTGCCGCCGAGGTCGAAAAGGACAAGGCCCCTGAGGACCCTCCCGCCTCCGAAACCGCGGTGAATGCCCCCGAGACCTGAAGCCCCTCTCTGCAAAGTCTGAAGATTTGTTTGTTACTTTTTGTTTTTTGTTTTTGCTGAACTGGTATTCCATCCGGCCCTTGGGGCCCAAACAATGTTTATTGCCGCGATGCGGCCGTAATTGTATCTAACCTTGATGCGAAGTAGGCGTCTTAATTGTATCTACCCTTGACGCGAAGTAGGCGTCTTAACTTCTTTTGCCGCCCCGCGGCCTTGTGATTATTTATTCTTCGTTTGCTTCCTCTTACCCTTTGAACTTGCTTTTTTGGAAACCATGCCAAGCTAGGTGCTAGGACCGCGCTTGACACTAGGTTAATGTAACTAGGTTTTTTGCGAAAACTCGCCGTACCCAACCCCATGCCAAGCTAGGTGCTAGGACCGCGCTTGACACTAGGTTAATGTAACTAAGTTTTTTGCGAAAACTCACTCGCCGTACCCAACCCCATGCCAAGCTAGGTGCTAGGACCGCGCTTGACACTAGGTTAATGTAACTAGGTTTTTAGCCCATGATCTTTGTGAAGTTTTTGATGTATTTGAAGGCTTTGTGCGACTGCGAGGGGTGGAACCCAACTCGAGCGCGCCGATGTGCGTCGAGCGCGTTAGCGGACAACCCCAAGCGAGGACGGCAACTCGGGTTTCCCTAACGACTGTGGCGTTTTGATGTTTTAAGGCTTTATGCAACTGCGAGGGGTATAACCCAACTCGAGCGCGCCTATGCGCATCGCGCGCGTTAGCGGACAACCCCAAGCGAGGACGGCAACTCGGGTTTCCCTAACGACTGTGGAGTTTTGATGTTTTAAGGCTTTATGCAACTGCGAGGGGTATAACCCAACTCGAGCGCGCCTATGCGCATCGCGCGCGTTAGCGGACAACCCCAAGCGAGGACGGCAACTCGGGTTTCCCTAACGACTGTGGAGTTTTGATGTTTTAAGGCTTTATGCAACTGCGAGGGGTATAACCCAACTCGATCGCGCCTATGCGCATCGCGCGCGTTAGCGGACAACCCCAAGCGAGGACGGCAACTCGGGTTTCCCTAACGACTGTGGAGTTTTGATGTTTTAAGGCTTTATGCAACTGCGAGGGGTATAACCCAACTCGATCGCGCCTATGCGCATTGCGCGCGTTAGCGGAGAACCCCAAGCGAGGACGGCAACTCGGGTTTCCCTAACGACTGTGGAGTTTTGATGTTTTAAGGCTTTATGCAACTGCGAGGGGTATAACCCAACTCGAGCGCGCCTATGCGCATCGCGCGCGTTAGCGGACAACCCCAAGCGAAGACGGCAACTCGGGTTTCCCTAACGACTGTGGAGTTTTGATGTTTTAAGGCTTTATGCAACTGCGAGGGGTATAACCCAACTCGAGCGCGCCTATGCCCATCGCGCGCGTTAGCGGACAACCCCAAGCGAGGACGGCAACTCGGGTTTCCCTAACGACTGTGGAGTTTTGATGTTTTAAGGCTTTATGCAACTGCGAGGGGTATAACCCAACTCGAGCGCGCGTATGCACATCGCGCGCGTTAGCGGACAACCCCAAGCGAGGACGGCAACTCGGGTTTCCCTAACGATGAATTCAGTATTTGGACAGTGTACGGTAGTCGTCTCGTTTTATTCACATGAAAATAGGTAGGATAGAGACATTACAACTGACCGCCACGCGGTGATAACCCTAGCTTATTTACACATAGTATTTCTTGAGGCATGCCTCATTCCATGTCTTGGTGAGAGTTTGCCTCGTCGTCGGATCCGTGAGCTTGAAAGCCCCCGGGACGACCTCCTTGGAGAGGAGGTAAGGTCCCTCCCACTTCGCGTCAAGCTTGCCTCCGTCGGCCCTTCGGAGGGCTAGGTCGCCCTCCTTGAGGCCGCGGGGCCTGATCCTCTTGTTGTAGTACGCCGCGGTCCTTCTCTTGTATTCGACCGAGCGCAGCTCGGCCGCCTCCCTGCGTTCATCGCGAAGGTACATTTCCACCTTGAGAGCCTCGTCGTTGGTGAACTGGTCGTACCCCGCGACTCGCTCCGTGGGTAACATGGACTCAATGGGCACGACGGCGTCACTGCCGTAAGCCATCGCGAAGGGGGTTTCTCCTGTTGCCCTGCGCGGCGTGGTGCGGTTTGTCCATAAAACAAGAGGCAACAGTTCTGCCCACCTGCCTTGTACGCCATCCAGCCTGCGGCGGAGGTCGTCGAGTATCCTCGCGTTCACATTCTCCACGAGTCCGTTGGACTGAGGGTGTGCAACCGAAGAAAACCTTAACTCTATGCTCAAACTTGCGCAAAAGTCTCGCGTCTCCTCACTGTCGAACTGAGGGTCGTGGTCTGTCATTATCGCGATGGGGACGCCGAAACGACAAACCACATTTTTCCAGAGAAAGCCGCATACCTTCGCGCTTGTGATTCGTGCCATGGCCTCGGCCTCCACCCACTTGGTGTAGTAATCGACCAGGACCAGGATGAACTGTACTTGTCCGGCGGCTTTAGGGAAGGGACCTAGGATGTCCATGCCCCACATCGCGAATGGATAGGCCGGCTAGATGCCGCGCAGCTCTCGCGCTGGAGCGTGTTGAATGTTTTCGTAGCGCTGGCACTTGTCACACTTTTGTACGTATGCCGCCGCATCGCGGCGCAGGGTAGGCCAATAGATCCCCATCCGGACTATCTTGTGGACCAGAGTCCGCCAGCCCGGGTGGCCTCCGCATATGCCCTCATGCACCTCCTCGAGGACCTCGAAGACGGTGGCCTCGTCTACGCAGAGCAGGTTGGGCTCCGCGTAGCCGCGACGATACAACTTGTCGCCTTCGATGCAGTAGCGCGCCGCCCTGAGCTTGAGTTTGCGTGCGCTCATGGCATCGTCCTGGGGCAACTCCCCGGTTTGGATATATCGGACTATGGGAGCCATCCATCCTTCCGTGGCCAGCGCGAACACTGCCTGAGTGACACCGCGCTGCATCTTCCTCTCGATTGTGACCTTGTTGCCGACCTCAGGCGGGAGGGCCGAACCCATCTTGGCCAGTGCGTCGGCCTTGGCATTTGCCGCACGCGGTATGGACTCAATGGCAAAAGTCTCGAGGCACGCGATCAACACCTTGACCTTGGCGCGATATTGGGGCAGAAAACCCGTGGTACACTCGTACTGGCCACCGACTTGTCGCGCGACAAGCTCAGAATCTGTGAAAACCCTTATTCTCCGCGCGCCCACCAGTAGGGCCATCTCAATTCCCGCGATCACTGCCTCATATTCGGCCTCGTTATTGGTTGCTTCAAAGCCAAAGTTGAGGGCATGTTCGGACGCGTAGGAGGGTCCCTCAAGGACCACCCCCGCACCCGACCCCAGGTCGCAGTGCGAGCCGTCGACAAAGACCTTCCATTCGTCGGGGCTCTCGTCCGTGTCGGGGAAGGTAACCTCCACCACGAAGTCCGCAAGGGCCTGGGCCTTGATCGCGGTCCGCGGGTGGTACGAGATGTCAAATTCTGACAACTCGACCGCCCACTTGGTCATTCTTCCCGACAGCGCGGGCTGATGCAGGATTTGGCGCAGAGGGAGGTCCGAGAGGACCTGGATGGGGTGCGCATGGAAGTAGGGGCGCAACTTTCTTGCCGCCACCACAACGGTCAGAGACATCTTCTCCGCGGGTGAGTATCGTTGTTCTGCCGGCTGAAGCACCCTGCTGGTGAAGTACACCGGGTAACTGAAATCGCGGGTGAGGACCGCGCTGACAGTATGCTGGCTCACGGCAATATACAACTGCAAATCCTCTCCCGGGACGGGCGGGGAGAGCGTCGGAAGATTGGCGAGGTAGACCTTCAGAGCCTGGAACGCGCTCTCCATCTCCTCTGTCCAGGTGAAGGTGGTGGTGCTCTTGAGACAAGAGAAGAAAGGGAGAGCGCGGTCCGATAACCTGGAGCAGAAACGGCCAAGATAATTTACTGCACCCGCCAGTCGCTGGACTTCGTTGCGTGAAGCTGGTGAGCGCAGCTCCAACACCGCGGCGACCTTGGCGGGATTGACGTCTATGCGCCTCGCGCTGATCATGAATCCGAGGAACTTCCCAGATTTTACCCCGAAGACGCACTTTTCCGGGTTTAGGCTCATTCGGTGGGCGCGCAGGGTTTGGAAAACCTCGGCCAGATCGGCCAGGTGCTCCTGCGCGCTGTGGCTTTTGACCACAATGTCGTCGACGTAAGCCGAGACGCTGCGCTTCAGCTGTTTCCGGAAGACATGATCCACCAGGCGCTGGAAAGTGGCCCCCGCGTTCTTCAAACCGAAGGGCATCAACCTGTAACAGAAAGTCCCGCGTTGGGTAATGAACGCGGTGGACTCCTGATCCAGAGGATCCATGGCTATCTGATTGTAGCCGGAATAGGCGTCGAGGAAACTCAGCGCGGTGTGGCCGGCGGTGGAGTCGACCAGATCATCAATGGAGGGAAGGGGGTAGCTGTCCTTGGGGCAGGCTTTGTTGAGGTCCTTGAAGTGGACACACATCCGCCACCTCCCGTTGGACTTCTTCACCAACACGACATTGGAGAGCCAAGTAGGATACTTGACTTCGCGGATGAAGTTGGCGCGCAGGAGCTTCTCAACCTCCTCATTCGCCGCGTTGGCGCGCTCCTCGTTAGTCTTTCGGCGTCTTTGACAGATGGGTCGGGACCCCGGGCTCACGCGAAGCGAGTGGAGTGCCACCTCGGGAGGAACGCCCTTCAGGTCCGTCGCCGTCCACGCGAACACATCGCGAGAACGGGCCAGGAGACCCTGCAGGCTTTCGGCGTCCGCTCCGGTCATGCAGTCCCCGACAAATAGTTTCTCGGCTGCGTCGGGGAAGGGGGTGATGGCGACCTTCTCGAAGTCACCGAGGGGCTCGCGCTGACGCTCCTGTCGCATGTCCAACTCCGCGTCGGCCCCACCCGTGATTACATACGCGGCAGGGCGAGCGCGGGTTGACGCCTCATAGCACTTTCGTGCCTCAATCTGCGGGCCATGGGCGACACCGACCCGGTCCTCTACGGGAAACTTCAAGACTAGGTGATAGATGGACGCGACAGCCTGGAACTTCATCAACGAAGTCCGTCCCATTATCGCGTTGTAGATGGAAGGGAGCCGGACGACAGTGAACTCGATGGGCTCAATCCGGCGGGCGTCTTTGCCGTCCCCCAGGGTCATGTCCAGGGTGACCAACCCTGCGACGTCGACCTCGTTGCCGGAGAAGCATGTGAGCTTCCCGGCGTAAGGCAGGAGCATGGCGGGGGAGATGCCAAGCTGTGCGAACGCGTCGTAGTATAGGATGTCCACCGACGCTCCCGTATCCACCATGATCCTCTTGACTATCTTGGTGGCGATAACCGCGTGCACAACAAGAGGATCTGTGTGCGGAGTGATGAGCTCGCGGGAATCGCCGGGTCGGAAGGTGATGTCAGCATGAGGGATTCCCGACGCACCCAAACTGTTGATGGAGCCGCCGGAGGTCGTAGCGCGAGCATAACGCTTCCTCTCCCCGCCGCTAGATCCCGCGAGGGTGGAACCCCCAGCGATGGTGTTGATGTAGAGGTTGGGATCGTTTTGGTTGACCCCCCCTCTCGTGGGCGCGGAACCGGCCAAAGTATTGGCCTGTGCCGGCTGCCCACCATCGTTGCGGGGCCCGAGGGCCGTGGTGTTAGCCCCGGTGTACGGGTCGTTGTTGTGCGGACCGTGGCCACCGCGGTTGTTGCGTGGTCCGCGGTATCCCTGATACCCGCGGCCACGACGGCCTCCACCACGGTTATGGCCGCCGCGCTGCCCACCCTGAGGCTTCGTTGGTGTGGTGGATACGGTGAGGGCCTCCGGGGTGGTTTTGGCCTTTCCCTTCCCGCGATCCTGCGTGGGCCTTCCTGCCGCATCCTCCGCGAAGACGCGCTTGGTGATGGCGTTGCAGGCGTCCTCATAGGTGTGCAGGGTTTTCCCGCACATCTTGACCTTGAAGGTCCCGTCGCGGAGGTTGTGGATTAACATATCGCGGGCGGAGGTGTCGTTGAGTTGAGGCACCTCCGACGCCGCATTGACAAACCGGGTGAAGAAGGCTGCCAGGGTCTCCTCCTCGCCTTGTGTCACGCCCATGAGATCCTTCGTCGTCTTCATGCGCGTTCGCGACCCGCTAAAGTGGGACATGAACCGCCGCGTTAGATCCTTGAAAGACGTGATGGAGCCCACAGGGAGGTTTGTGAACCACCTCATCCCGGCAGTCTTAAGGGTGGAGGGGAAGACCCGGCAGTACATGGCGTCGTTGTAGGTGTTGAACGTCATGTGGGCGAAAAACTGCCGGACTTGCTCTCCCGGGTCCTTCGTGCCGTCGAATTGTAGCGCGGCCGACGGCTTCTGGAACCCTTTTGGCATGGGCTCCTCTTGGATGAAGTCAGCGAAGGGGCTGCCGTAGGTGGTGCCGCGATCGTCCACCATCATGTTGCTTCGGGAGCCGGAGCGTGTGGATTGAGGTCGAGAGGTGGAGCACCCTCGCGACATGCTCATGTCCTCGCTCGAGCTCCCTGGAGGCGGGGTGTGGTATGCCTGGCCCGGCCCGTAACCCGCGGCGTAAGCGGGTACATACGGCTGGTGGGGCATCGGGTAAGCACCCTGGCCGTGCTGCATGGGATACGCACCCTGGCCGTAGTGGTACGCGGGGGCGTAGCCTTGGAAGTGGGGGTTGGGAGGTGACAACGCGTTGGGAGCGTCCTGCTCCACCTCCTGCCCAGTCGAACTCCCGTTGGTGGTGGAGTATTCCTCCACGTAGGGTTCCTGCGCGGGTGCGTACTCTTGGAAGTATTGCGCATGAACATACCCCTGGAACGGGGCCTGTGGCTGGAAACCCTGCTGGAAACCCGGGTTCCAGCCTGGCATGGCCTGTGGTTGTTGCACGGGCGGTGACCCGTAATACCACGGAGGCGGCGGCTGCATCCCGAAGGCCGCGCCGTCAGCGTAGTAAGCGTTGTTGCTGTTAGCGTCCATCACTCTGCGTCGGTTGAATCGGTGCCTGCTTAGTTTGAGGAGGGTCCCCACGGACGGCGCCAATGTTGAGGCCTGAAAACACCGATAGGAGTATAACGCGATGAGAGCACCAAATTAGATCTCAACCGAGTCAACGGACGAAGGGATGGAAAGTATGTGATCGCTAGTATGCAACGCGATGAGGATAGTGTGAAGGATCTTTTTTATTAGCCGTGGGATTACAACAATGGACAGATGGTTTCTATCGCGCTTAGGTGTATCGGGTTACAACAGTGATCTTTAGCTCGAGATCTAGTGTATGTGGTTCGCGAGTTTTTCGATCCTCGTTCTGGTGCATTGAGCTCGCTATTTATAGGGGAGGCTCGAGCTGGGCTGGAGCGAGCTACCGATGTGGGACGGGTGCCGCCCAAGTACGTGTCGCTGTATGGTTGGCCCCTGGGGCGGCAGCCGCGGAGCTGGCCAATCAAAGGCTAGGATGGGACGTCGCCGCCCACCGCTCATCCGATGGGACGTTGCCGCCCACCCACTTGCGTGGATGGGACGTGGCGATGAGCGCAACCCCGGGGCCGGGTCTCCGCTTTGTGAGGAGTCTGCCTCGTAAGGAATCGTTGACCTGGGCGGCGGCGTATCCGATCGCGATGGCGGTAGAACTTAGGGCCGGACGCCCGCTTGAAAAGTCTATACTTTGGCTATATTTTGTTTTGGTAGGGTGCATTACCGCGTTGACGGTTCCTGGTATCAACATCAATCAAACAAGAAAATAAGTTATCAAAATATGTATTTTCCACATCCATCACTCCATATCACGAAATAATTGACCATAATATTTTCTTATACCAAGAAAATACTTGAAAATAAGAAGGAAATGATGCCATTTTACCTAATTAATTATCCATAATTAAATAGAATGGTGTGGTAATGATACAATTACAAAGAGTAATATCAATCAAAAGAAAATACCACAAGAACCCTGTAGCCTAAATAAGTTTGTAGTAGCTAGGACACCGGTTCTATGAGTATTAATAAACTAATAATAAAGTTCAACTTTATCAAATAATCATCAACTAATAAAAATAAATATCTATAAATATAAAATTTTATGAAATAAGTAACAAAATTAACTTTTATATTTCCGCCTATAATGAAGACAAAAGGAAGAATGAAAGAGAAGGAGATTGAATAAATAGACATTTAAAAAAAATTTAAATTAAAAATATGATTTAGCTTATAATTTTGTCCTTTTTTTAAAATATTACTTTAGAGTGGGCTAGTGAGTAACCATTTTAACCATTCAAATGGGCCTAAATAGCCTAAAATATAAGAATTGTACTCTACAACTCGTATATGTGGGATCTTACGATCCTATTTGGGATCCTACGATCCCACCGATCCTACTTACGATCCTACTTAATACGATTTTATATACACGATCCGTATCGTTTAGTGAAATTTGAATCGTAGGATCGTACGATCCGAATCGCGATCCTAACAACCTTACGTAAGAGGGTTACCTTGCCGTTGAGGCACCATGAAAGAATCTTCCATTCATGTTAACCTTCCGGACTTTTCTTCATTTTCTCTTTTTCTTTTTGCCTAAAACGACAAGTTTAACATTAGTCAGTCTTACTATGTACTCCCTTACCCGGCCCCGCCAGGCCCGACCCGACCTATCTTTTCAAATTCGGATCTTCTTATCTTATCAATGGACAATTGGACATGCATTAAATGAACCCGCAAGAGAATTTCAGTAGCTTTTTTCAATGGATGAAAAACAATTAACGTCCATACAACAAAGGTTTTAGTATTTGGGTAGATATAAAGGGCACGTGTACGTGGCAAGATATTGGATCCATGTTGTGGGCGGGCAAAATTCCCTATCAATTAGTTAGCATTTAATTCTCTATCTTATTTATTTTGCTATCCATATTTATTATGCTATATCCTTTATTAGGGTAGTTACTCCAGTTAGGATATTATTTATGGAGGAGAATCTTATCTTCGCCTGAGATAAGATATTTGGTTGACTTGGAGAGCAAGATATCGCGAAACCCTACCCTATGGGCCGACCCACCTAGGGGCGCGCGCCTCTCCCCCTCTCGTCCCTCTCCTCTATAAATACACATGCATGCATGTGCCTGGTAAGTTATATGTTCTAAGCTATCGCTCTGCCTGACGCCTTGATTCAACATTGCCCTTACTGACTTAAACATCGGAGGTGGATTAGGGGTCGCTCGCCCCTTGGTCCATTATTTTGCAGGTCATTGAAGGGAAAGAGGCTTGTAGAGTGGAAGAACATTGAAGATCATTGAAGAAGGAATTGAGACCTGTACACTGACATATTTTGTGTACTAACATTTGGCGCCGTCTGTGGGGAACGGTAGAACGTCCTTCTCGTTGATTATCGATCCGAGAGACGTTTCCCGCAAAAGGAGATGACTTTGGGATCTATCCCAGAGGAGGAGGTCGCAGTGTTTGTTGATGATGGCGAAACCCTAAACGCTGGGGGCAACGCCATCGCTGACAACCAGGCCGACGACGCCGGCCACCACGTCGCCCCCGTCATCCACGACGCGACCGTGGCCGAGAACCACGCCGGCGACCGCGCAGAGAGCCGCGAGGCTGTGCGCGGCAGTCGCCAGGGACAACCCGCGATCGCGGATCCGAGCCCCGCGGTTAACGCGCAGACCGGGGATCTTCGCGATCGCCTCGGTCGCCGCGATCACCACCCCCCTGCTGAGGGCGCGGGTGAGGGTTACGAGGAGCCTCGTAATCTCCAAGACACGAACAACGCTTTGCGGTTCGAGCGCGTTGGTTCGAATGTGGCGAGTAGTTCGGGTCCACCTGTCGAGACTCAGGCTGACCTCGACTACTTATTCCAGCCCGAGTTGATGGCGATCAGGAGTTCGCGTGACTCCGTTCCCGGAAGAAGGCATGATCGCTCGTCCCTTCGCATCCAAGAGCCTTCGCATGACCACGATAGCTCGCTAGCCCACCGGAGCGGTGCGCGCGGAACGAGTGAGAGGGTTGGGCAGAGGGATGTCGCGGGACCAACAAGCGATATGACGGGAAGGGATCGCGAGGAGGAAAGGCCTCATCTTCAGTCTCAACTCGAGGAGGCCGCCCATCCTTGTCTCAGTAGAGTCTTTCAGTGGTTACGATTTTACCATATATGTCTTTTTCCTTGGAAATATAGCATCCCACTTTTGCAGCGCTGAAATTCTCCTTGGAGAAGATGCAGGGAAAGCGCCCGGTCGACGAAAGTCACCAACCGCAGCGTTTGGCTAGTGTCATCCACGTTCCCGATGACCGCCAAACCCCGGAACCTACGGGTGACGGAAGCGATGGTTCGGACAGCGACCGGAGGGCCCCAAAGGGCCGAAGGAAAGGCGGGGACCCGCGAGAGGACTCCCGTGCTACCGAGCAGGAGAGCTTGCGGGACCACAACCAAAGTGGGTACGAATCCCGGAGGAACGATCACGGCAAGCGAAAGCCCCGCAGGAGGCACCGCAACCGCGGGCGCGGAAACGAGCCCCGCGGACGCGGAAGCGAGCCCCGCGGGCGCGGGAATGAGCCCCGCGGGCGCGGATCGCCGCCAGCAACGGATGATTCCGCGAGCGGCTCGACCCGCGACCGCGGGTCCATCAGCCGCGATCGCGGGACAGAGGGCCAGCGCGGAAGGATTCGCGATTACGATCGGTACCATCCTAGGAGTCGGCGTGACGAGGATGATGACAAGTTTGACCGCGACGAGCGTCGCGAAATCGAGGCCCAAGCCGAGCAGTGGACCGAGAAGAGGCTGCTCAACTTGCTCAAGAGTCAGGGAGGACTACGGCAGTCGGCTCAGGACCAAGTGGATAGGAAGTTGGCTTTGGTGACTTCTACACCATTCCATCGAACTATTCAGCAAGCGGAGCCGCCCAAGAAGTTCACACCGCCAAGCTTCACGGTCTACGACGGTGCGTCGGACCCAGTGAACCACATCGCCTATTACACACACAAGATGGCGTTATGGACTTCTGACGACGCCATCATGTGTAAGATGTTCCCCGGGAGTCTCGGGAAGGGCGCGATTAGGTGGTTCCAAAGCTTGGAGGCCGGGTCGATCCGGTCATGGGGGCAGTTGGCTTCGGCTTTCGCCAAGCGATACATTGCCAACAATCGAGAAGCGATCTCATTGGACACGTTGCTCAGCCTAAGGCAACGCAAGGATGAGGGCCTCCGTCGGTTCACGAACCGTTTTATGGAGTGCTACGTTCAAATCGACGGGTGCAATGAGAAGACCGCTATAGCCGCCTTCCGCCGGGCTGTACCAAAGAAGTCCAAGCTCCGAGAGAGCCTGACTCTGCGCCTCCCCTCCACACTCGACGAGCTGCAGGATCGAGTCCATCAATATGCCAAGTTGGAGGATGAAGACGACGGCGATCGGTCCCCTACACCTTCCCGCCGAGCGCGCGGATCGCCTAGGCCGAACGCCGGGAAGCGAAAAAGGGTAGACCAGGGCGTGTTTACTACATTCAACATTCCGATCCATCGTCTCCTGACCCGGATTCAGAACTATGAATGGTTCAAGCTCCCGCCGAGAGGGGATGCGGAGGACAACCAGTGCGGGCATAAGTGGTGCATGTACCACCGAGCTCGGGGGCATATGACCGAGAATTGTGAGCCCTTCAAAGAATATCTCGAAGAGCTCGTAAAAAAAGGATACCTCAAGCAGTACATTAAGACCTCGGATGACGAGGGAACGAGTGCTAAACAGATCGAGGTAGTCCAGACTATTACGGCTCTCTACAAAGAAGATGATCCGGAGTCGCGAAGTCGGTTTTGCAGGGAGTGCCACGAGCTAGAGGTGATGCGCGTCCAGCATGCCGAGCCGCGCCCCCCACTCGGACCACGCGGACCCGGACTTGTCTTTCGCGACAAAGACTTGGCGACTGTCCAGCACCCGCATAACGACCCGCTTGTCCTGACGGTAGAGCTCGGAGAGATCAAGATCCACCGCGCCTTAGTGGATTCCGGCAGCTCGGTTGACGTGATGTACTACGACACGCTCAAATCACTCGGAAAATCCAAGAAGGACCTTGAAGAGGTCAATATGCAACTTTCCGGACTCGGTGGATACCCCACTTTTCCACTTGGAGTCCTAAAGGCTCGAGTAAGTCTCGCCGGAAAGGAGCATCACACCGAGTTCGTAGTCGTCGACGTCCCAGGGCCGTACAACTTGATACTCGGGCGACCTTGGATCCATGGCATGGGAGCGGTACCTTCGTCCTTGCATCAAATGGTCCAATTCATGGATAAAGGTGCAATTGTGCGGGTATGGGCTAACCAACTTCAAGCGAGGCTATGCGCGAAAGGAGTCCGGCCCAATGAGAGGATCGCAGATGGCGACAAGGGGCTCGGGCGAGTGGACATAGTCACCGGCGCCGACCAAGAGCACCGCCCGGATCGCCGCGAGCGCGGCCCCGGCCGCCGCAAGCTCGGTGAGGACGGCCGCGAGCGCGGCCCACCTCCCGCGGGCGCGGGCGAGAATCCGGCGACTTGAGGCCCTGCACGGCCCTAGATAAGTCAGCCGAGACCTAGGATTTCATGTAGTGGGAGCGGTACTCTTTTTCCCACGCGGTTTTGATGAGGCCCCCCCTTTAGGTTTTCATTTTCTAGTTTGTCCTTAGTTCATGACATTTCATATTTTTAATCAAAGTTTGCATTGTCTTGCATTAGATTGACTCTTGCACAAAAAAAAATACCAACGTTATGCGATGCGCTAACGGAATAACTTGGCCAAGGAAAACACCCTATGAAGGCCCTACGATACGAATGCGTAGGAGTTGCACGGATCCCGTATTTGAAGAATACGGATGTACGAATATACGAATATACGCATATACGATTGTACGAATGTACGAATATATGAATATACGAATAAGAGCACCCTAATCTGCATGGCCACTCACCGCTTAAGCTCCGGTCCCTATACCCGGGATAGCACAAGGTGTACGAGTATATGGGTCCCGGAGGGGGGCATTGTGGGCGGGCAAAATTCCCTATCAATTAGTTAGCATTTAATTCTCTATCTTATTTATTTTGCTATCCATATTTATTATGCTATATCCTTTATTAGGGTAGTTACTCCAGTTAGGATATTATTTATGGAGGAGAATCTTATCTTCGCCTGAGATAAGATATTTGGTTGACTTGGGGAGCAAGATATCGCGAAACCCTACCCTATGGGCCGACCCACCTAGGGGCGCGCGCCTCTCCCCCTCTCGTCCCTCTCCTCTATAAATACACATGCATGCATGTGCCTGGTAAGTTATATGTTCTAAGCTATCGCTCTGCCTGACGCCTTGATTCAACATTGCCCTTACTGACTTAAACATCGGAGGTGGATTAGGGGTCGCTCGCCCCTTGGTCCATTATTTTGCAGGTCATTGAAGGGAAAGAGGCTTGTAGAGTGGAAGAACATTGAAGATCATTGAAGAAGGAATTGAGACCTGTACACTGACATATTTTGTGTCCTAACACATGTGATGTCCTAGCTAGCGCCTAACCGCTCCATGTCAAAAGTTGGAAGCAAAGATAATTACGTGAGCAGAGTAAAATGACTATTATGCTAATCAGAGAAACAAAACAATATAGGATGGAAAAGTAAGTGGCAACTAATTAACAAGGAAACCAACAAGAATCCACCTCCGAAGGATCTACGAATGCTCGATTTGGTAGAGCTGCCCGCCGGTTTTTCCTACCGCTAAAATATCTTCATCTTGATTTCTTGATTATCAAACCAAGAAACATATTTGATTCTCCTTTAATTCGTCGTTTAATCTTTTTCAAACTATTTACATGAAGATAAGTCAATTGATTGTTAACTGCCAAACTGATCGTTACATTCGGGTTGATAATTAAACACGTGATCATGAATTTCTAGTCCATCGAAAATGATTTTTGTACACAAAACAAAGAAAAGGGAGGAAGCTCATAAATTTTGAACTATTGTCGCTAAAAAATGAGTCTTTGTCCAAATAAATTAATCATATACGGAGATAACTCGATTCACTTTTCCAGATATACTTGAGCAAGGCAGACGATAGAAATTATTTATTCACCTGTTTAGCAGCCAATTAAATGTTCTTTTCCTCTCAGGGAGCTATAACTTTGATAATTAGCATCAAGTTTTTTTTCCACGTTGTTTAAAGTGCTCATATTAATTGGTCCACCTCGATTATTTCTTACACTATGCCAATTTTTTTATACCATACTATGTCATTTTTTTCCTTATAACACACTATGTCATTTTTTTCTTATAACACACTATGTCATTTGATGCATCACCATTTGAAGTTCAATTCATTGAAGTTTTTTTTTTTTTTTTGAGCTCTCAATTCATTGAAGTTGATTTCATTTAAAATATAGCTTTGGAGTAGGTCTTTTCCAAATTAGGTTATTGCTTTCTATGGTTGCTTATAATATTGCTTAGGTATAATGTAGTAGTCATCGTAAGATTCGTAACATATTTAATTCTAGTACTGCATGTGTTATTTTGATAGCTAATAACTCTTTAAAACTATATATCAATGTTATTAATTTATACGGCTCCATCGATCTAAACCCGTACCAAACCTGAAATGATCCGGCCAACCCGAACCCGAAACTACATCCACGTACACTCGTTATACAACATGTTCCGGCATATATACGTAATGCGTCCGGCAAGTTGTGAGCGGACAACGGAATTCCACTTGATCCGTTTTCCCTTGAACCCCAAAGGGTGCTATTTTTTGGAGAATTTCGTTCCCGCTAGCGAATTCCACTTTCCAACCCACTAGTACCACGTATTGGTAATGTTCGATCTGATTGCCTCCTCCAAGCCTAAAAACCTTCCCTAATATTGTCCTCCGAACGGCAAATCTGTTGCTCTTCCTTAAACATACAACTAGTTATAACCCGGGCCTTGCCAGGGGTTTTTTCAGATAAAGTTTAAAATTTAAATTTACTCGTGATTTATAAGTATTATAAATCAAACATAGAATTTATTTGAAGCCAACTTTTACATGTAAAATCAGTTAATTGGTCAATTTTAATGGCATGAATCAATGTAGAACATACTCGAATTTGGTGTTGCAAACGTAGTTAATGGCCCGGTGCTTTTTCAAAAACTCTTTTAAACAAAAAAATGTAATATATTAACTTACATATGATCTTTGAATTCTATAAAATTACAATGATCCTACCCAATTTGCATGTAAACTTCAACAGTCCAAACTTCTACTCAATCTCAATTCAATTGGACAGCCTGTCGAACCGACTTAATTAATAGATACACTCTCCATATATAACATTCGAAACATGTACTCAATCCGAACTCAAAAATGATCAACCTATAAAACTAATTTCATTAGTCTTCTTATTTTTCATATATAGTAACTCGAACTTATACTCAATTCAAACTCAAAATTACCTACGTACCGAACCTACCATGGCAATAACTTTATTCTCCATATATAATAGTCCAAACTTATACTCAATCCGCACTCAAAATGACCAACGTACAAAACCGACTCACAAATACGTTTATTCTCCATATATAACTGTCCAAACTCATATTCAATCAAAACTTAATATGACCGACCTATAGATCCGACTCTATTATATTACGTAGTTTTTTTTCTTTTATGTGATATATTAAGTAGTTTGTTTTTCAGACATGATGGTCCAAAACTTGTACTCAACTTGAATTCAAAATAATCAACCTACCTAATCGACCATATCAATAGGTTTATTCTTCATATATAATATCGCAGCATTGTACTTAAACCGATATCAAAAAGACTGGCTCATCAAAATATGACCGACCTATAGATCCGACTATATTATATTAAGTAGTTTACCATATCAATAGGTTTATTCTCCATATATAATATCCAAACATTGTACTTAAACCGAAATCAAAAAGACCGGCTCATCAAAATATGACCGACCTATAGATCCGACTCTATTATATTAAGTAGTTTGTTTTCCATACATGATGGTCCAAACTTGTACTCAACTTGAGTTCAAAATAATCAACCTACCGAGTCAACCATATCATTAGGTTTATTCTCCATATATAATATCCCAACCTTGTACTTAAACCGAAATCAAAACGACTGGCTCATCAAACCGACTTAATCAATAGTTTTATTCTTAATACATTGATAATTTTTTTATAAAATTTTTAATTGTAAAATCATCTCCATGCATATTCGATAATTCAGATTATTATGATAAATGTGCATATTTAGGATTAAAAAATTATGAAAAATGATTTGTACTTGAATATTTGCATGTCATAAATATTAATTCAATTTATAAATAATTTTGATATATCAATATTATTCGTGGTATTAGATATATGTTTAAAATAAGCACATTATATACATATTATTTATGTGTTGTTTGATTCGAAAAATTAAGATAAAAGAATATATATGTGAAATTTGAGATATATATAGGTATTCAAATTAAATTAAAAATAAAGTAAGAAATTACTTCAATATATTAGTCTTGGACAATAGGAAGATAAAGTTTTGGATTAAAAAGTAATATACAATAATATTATGTGAGATCTTCACATATATATTTGTAACACCCCTATTTTAACCCAAGGGTGTTACCGCCAGTGATCTCAGATTTTACCATCCAAGACCACCCGAGGCTGTAGGTAACACAACACGGTTCAAAGTAATATAAAACATGATAGTTATATTACATTAAAGTGGTTCATCGTTTACCACATACTTGAAAAGGCGTTCAAAGGTCTGAAACGCTAGTGTTTGAAATAGGAATAACATTAGATAATAGTGCAGCGGAAATTAAGACAATAATATTATACAAAGTAGCTTGGCGGACCCAGAATGTCCAAAAGGCTTGAAAACTTCCTACCTTCAGATCCTTGAGTCTTCGGCTTTAACCTGCTACAGTCTTGGCCTTGTTACCTGATATTTCCATAGAAACAAGAAATACCAGCCGACCAATGTCGGGAACAAAAGAAAGCGGTATTAGTCTAACGCGAGACTAAGCAAGTGGTAGAATACAACTAGGTTCTTAAAAAGGCTAAGTATGTCGGCATCAAAGTCCGAAAGGAAACTGAACGATGCACGACAAGTCGGGTTCTTTGGCGGTGAGAGAGATAAAAGTGGTAACGGCTATATTTGAATATAACTCAGACGATGAGGAACAGAGAAGACTTTGCTGAGAAAAGAAATACGAGATTTCTTTTAGGAATAGGAATTCACAGGAAAGTGATTTCCTACGAACAAAAGATGATTAAGTTTTTGTTGGGAACGTTATCAATTCACATCAAGTAATAACAACAAGTCTCTATTAGCTAGAGCTACTCAAAGTCGGGAGTCCGGATGGTTTGTTCAAGCTAGTACTAACCATCCTTGTCCCATTAATTAATTAATGTGCATTGGGCACTTATCTTTCGTAAGTCGTAACACATAACACTTCAATGATGACTTTTAATTAAGTTGGCCGCTCAAAGGATGAGACGTGGCCTTACGGGGACTGAGTCCCTGCACTTAGCTAGAGTGCAACACCCCTCTATTCGGAGAGCAGGTGGAGTCATGACCCAGTATCAGGAGACGATAAATTATTATACCTCCCAATACAGTTTATAAAGAGATGTTGAGGGGCCAAACCCGCATCCCTGTTTCCTACACTAGTCCACAACAAAGTCTCAAAAAGAGACTTGAAACAAACAGAGGCCAAACATCGGTCCTAAGTCCATGGGCTAGCGCAGTACGATAAAGTAAATAACAACAGGGTCGTTATCTCTAAACAATAAATAAATCCTAGGTTCATTTTATTTAGCAAACAAGGCGTTCCCAACAAAATGAATAAGCTAGCAAGATAGGAATTTACGATTTATCGAATATCAAGAGAATAGGGAGAAAGAACCATCCACTTGCCTTTGATTTTCGAGAGTTAGGTCTCTACGATGACGAAATCGGTGAACGAGCGCTCCTAGAAGCTTAACCTAATTCGAGGCACGGAAGGATAGCGAAATAAATTAATATTTAATTTATTTCGTAGGCTAGGAACTCCTCGAATTATCAGCTTATAAATTCTAAGTTTTCGGCTTATAAGAATGTTAGAAGCGAGTTTAGGATTTTTGTAAAATCATCGGTTTATGAAGATCCTTCATAAAATTTATTTATAAAAACGCTTCTTAAAGAAATTAAATAAGTATTTAATTAAAATTCATTAATCATAATAAAATAATATTTTAACATTATAAGTCCCGATTATGAAAGGGGTTCAAGTTTATTTTTAAAAAGAGCTTAGCTCAAATCCATGGGTTAAAAATAGTACTCTCTTATTTACTCTCATCAATTTTGTTATCTTTATAAAAATTTGCGGGGTTATTATTGTTATTGATTTGTTTACATATTTATACACCATTAATCTTATGGTCTTACATGTAGTTTAATTCTCAACCTTTTGTTATATAAACGTATTTAGTTTAGCACTAGCTAGCCATTTGCAATATATAGAGTACGTATTCTTCATGGAGAGATTAGTGCTTAATGGGTAGGGTTAAATTAATTTGGATCATTTAATTAAATCTTCAATATGTTATTACGTGAAGTTTGGGTGATCCTAACCCATTTACAAGATATATACCACTTAGACATTGGACATTTAAGTTAAGTGAGAACCCTTTTAGTGTTTAGTGGTTTTAAGCTAGATGGGCTTATTAACCAAACAACCCAGTCGGCCCAAAGAAATAACAAGAGAAAGAAACTGTTGCTTGCCTTGTTCAATAGCAGCGATACAGCACAACACCGATGACAACAACTCAGCACGCCGGCGACAATGGTGGACACCCGACGGCGACTCCTGGCGGCTTTTCCAGACGGTGGGCAGCAACGTAGGCTCCGGTGAAGCTCCTGGTGGCGGTCTCGGCGACGACAGGAGGCCGGTGGAGGAGATCGGCGTATTTTTCGGAGATTGAAAGCGGAGCCGATTCGGCTCGGGCTTTGAATGAAAGTTGTAGAGGAGTTTTAGGGGAGTTTAGATGTGATTTTTACTCGCCGAGTTGTTGCCTATTTATAGCCGAAAATGGCTCGACAGATCTGAAAAAAAAAAATGTCGTCCATAGCTCGAGGTGGACTGTTTTCACTCAATTGAAAATCAGGTTTGGCAGGGGAAGAGTAGGGGTAAGGACAAAGGAAAGATGGGTGAACTGAGTGCAGAGTTCGCGGGAGGGGAGAGCTGAGGATGGTGAGTTGAAATTTGCCAGAAACCCATTTTGACCAAGTTCACGAGTAAGGAGAGATGGATAGGACATGTTAGAATGACTAGGTGTTCGGCCGGACTCCCGGGATGAGACGGGAAGTGATGGTGGCGTAAGGTGTGTATGACCGGAAATCCCGGACACCATCTCGTGAAGTTCGGATTTTAGGGGTATTTGGGTTTGAACTAAATCAGTCCCTT